>VSMD01049883.1:0-26927 GCA_008750895.1 Mirza zaza
TGTATTTTTGGGGGGAGCCAAGAAAAAAGGCAAGATTCTCCAATTGCACAAATTGCACTATTTGTGTTTCCAACATTAACAGGTAGAAACAGTAACACTTAAACAAAATGTGCAGCAGAACATTTTTTTTTTTGATTCAAAGGACCTGAATTCGGTGGGAATGTCCTTTTAAGTTCATTTTGTTGTAGATAGTTTAAGATATGCTCATTTCTCAGTCCTTAATTCTCCAAGTCTAGATTTACAAGTTAACAATGTGAATCCTGTTGTGAAATTGGGGAAATAATGTCCACCTCAATTTAACTGATAACCAAAAGATGCTTTTCACAT
This sequence comes from Mirza zaza, assembly GCA_008750895.1. Classification (NCBI taxonomy): domain Eukaryota; kingdom Metazoa; phylum Chordata; class Mammalia; order Primates; family Cheirogaleidae; genus Mirza; species Mirza zaza. The sequence continues at coordinate 328 of VSMD01049883.1, forward strand.
CAAAGAAATGATCAAAAAGGCTGTGTCACATTCCAAAGCCAAAAAAAATTAACAAGAATGCAAACACGATGAATAATGTACCACTGCCAAGACTCTGCCAACACTGGAGCTTCAGCGACGTTGTCCTGTGAAGCGGCCTTCCATTTGCCCGGTTCCTCTTCCAGAGCCCAGTTTCTGTGCCATGCCACCTCTTGGAGGAGGCCCTCTTCCGTCACGATCACGCATCATTCCACCACCCACTATTCCACGTGGACCACCAGGACCCCGATCGTTGCGCCTAATATCCCTGCGGTCATCACCACCACCTCTGGTTTCTCGCTCCCTTGCAGCTCTTGTTTTTTTCTCTTCCACATTTAAACGTACTTCCCCTCGAAACATAATTGGCTTTAAAAGAGGAGAAAAATATTTATATAGGCAGGTTAGACAATAGAAATATTAACCAGCTCAGATAAGTTAGAAAATGTAAGAAATAAAACTTCCATGAAATTCTTAGTATGCCATCTTTCCAACCTTCAACAGAGCAAATTATGGAATTTAAAAGGATCCACACTTTAAAATTACTAACAAATCTTTATTCTTTGCATAAATACCATTTCATAATGAACTATTTTTAGCTTTTGTTACCATTAAAAATAAAATTTTCTATGGCTTTTAAATGCACCAATATTATATACAACACAAATAACAAATTCTTGAATTAATGCCCTTTAAATCACTTACTTTTGCAATTAAGATTCTCTGAACTGGTTCAGAGTCATCAAAAACCACAAAACCAAAATTTGGAAGCTTTCCCCCAACACCCTTGGTATTGATGCGAAGTTCCACAACGTTTCCAAAACCTGTGAAAATATACATTACACCAAGGGTTAAGTATTTTAACAGAATACTTTGATGGCTTTAATTGTTCAGGATGAATAACCTTAATCTCGATCCATTTCTAAAATAAAGTTGAAGCTGCTACACCCAGTGATAACTAAAGTACATTCATTCATGTAGGCAATTACCTAAGACACCAAGAGCTAGCTTGGCTACCTATTTTGTTACCCTTCCATCTCTTTGTTAGTCCTGCCATAAGCAAAGTTAACTGCATAGTTTTAGACAATATATTTTATCTAAAACTATATGGACTCATTTACCAAATGAGTCCTATCTCTGACCTGAAGACTGATTCATCCAAGCTGTTTTTCCCCAAGCTCTACTGAACCAGGTCAAGTCAACACTAAGCAGTCACTGAGAAGAATCTGATAATAATCTATTCCTTTCTGATCAATTAATGTGAGACTGATAGTTGGACACAAGTGTAAAGAGAGAAACATTTTTTAAAAATTGGTTATGTTATGAAAAGTATATGCCTCCTGCTTAATTTAAAAGCAAAATAAACCACTTACTCATGAAGAATTCTTTCAGTTCATTTTCATCAATATCATGTGGCAAGTTACCAACAAAAAGTTGATGACTGTCCGGATAACGAATTATCCTACGGTTGTCAGAGTCATTCTGTTCCATGTCTCCTCTTCCTGAGGATAGGAATACAGCAGATGTTAAAGTTTACAATATTACATAAAAACCAGTTCAAAGCAATGAATGTTGAAAAAAATCACTTAATACTGATATTCCTGTTTTAGTTTAGTAAGACCAGGTGAGCTCCTTAAAAACGGGGCAGAGGCCAGGCGCAGTGGCTCACACCTGTAATCCTAGCACTCTGGGAGGCAGAGGCAGGCGGATTGCTCAAAGTCAGGAGTTCGAAACCAGCCTGAGCAAGAGCGAGACCCCGTCTCTACTATAAATCGAAAGAAATTAATTGGCCAACTAATATATATAGAAAAAATTAACCGGGCATGGTGGCGCATGCCTATAGTCCCAGCTGCTCGGGAGGCTGAGGCAGTAGGATTGCTTGAGCCCAGGAGTTTGAGGTTGCTGTGAGCTAGGCTGACGCCACAGCACTCACTCTAGCCTGGGCAACAAAGAGAGACAAAAAAAAAAAAAAAAAAGAACGGGGCAGAAGCGCCTATTATTACTAAGTTAGAAAACAGTATGACACTGAACTGTAAAGTGAGAATATTAACTAGGTTGCTAAAATCCCTTCTTCTAGATCAGGTGTCCTCAAACTACGGCCCTTGGGCCACATGCGGTGTTTTTGCCCGTCTGTTTTACTTCAAAACAAGATATGTGCAGTGTGCATAGGAATTTGTTCATAGTTTTTTTTAAACTATAGTCCGGGCCCTCCACCAGTCTAAGGGACAATGAACTGGCCCCCTGTTTAAAAAGTTTGAGGACCCCTGTTCTAGATCTACTGGTCTGATTTTATACGAAAGTCAAATATTAAGAATACAGGTATTCCTCCTTAACCAAACTTGCCATCAACCAGGAACCAAGCAGACTTCAGATAGTGAGGTATATTTCTACTAAATATTTGCTTAGTCTTCTGAAAGTCACAAATAATTTAATCTTTGGTTGTTTGACATTACAGCCAAATCAGTGAATTTTAATAGCAATAATCTCATTTATGTAGTCTTTTATACATATTAGGATACTATCATATACACACATATAAAAAACACAAAGAACACTAAGGTAAATAGGCATCACACACAAAAAATCTTGTCTAACAGCTGAATAGCATAAAAGAAGTTCAGAATTAAGGATCTTACTCAGGATCACAAATTCAATCAGCAGCTAAGCTAGGACTTCTGGTTTAGAACATGATTTTATTTTGTGGGGAATAACATTGTAAATTTGATGTATACTATCTTCTACCTTCTCCCAAAAGCAATCTAAACTTTCTTATATAATTCAAATACAAGTACCACATAGAATAGCTAACAATGTAAACAAGCCAAAAATCACGGCAACTTAATACCTAAGACAATCAAAATAAGGAGAATCAGGGTGTCCTTAGTATTTATCTGTGAAGAGATAAGAGTGCTAAGTAAGAGAGTAGGTAAATTCAGTAACAGAGTAGATTAGGTTGCTGGCAGCATGGTTTTTAAGAATTCAATTCTTGAAACCAGTGACAATAACCAAATAAAACTTGTCTCAAAAGTTTAAACTTCAAAATACATGTCTCCAAGGGTTGTCAACCAATCCTCCCCTAAAGTTGGTTTTATGTCCCAGACGGTATTTCAGCAGATTACTCTTTAAGCAACTTGATACCACAAGAATCTGTGTATAAAACATGTTTTTTTTAAAGTTGTCTTTTCTGACCTTACATGTAGTGCTAAATGCTAAAAGCTCATAAAGGGCCTGACTCACCTGGTCTTGGTCCTCTAGGAGGGAAACCAGGTCGTTCTCTAGGCCGTTGTTCACGTACACGAGGTGGCTGAGACTGAACTTCTGGTTTAGCTTCAACTCTTGGCTAAAATAAAAGGGAAAAAACACATTATAAAAAAAAAAAAAATACTACAGGAGAAAAAACCAACTAAAGTAACCATCAACAAGTCACTACCAGGCATAATAGTAATTTTAAGTTTAGGATGTTTTTACCATAGTTTCCTATGTATGTGAAAAAGAAATTTTTATAAAGATATTCTGTACCAATCTAGGACTGTAGGGTAGGTTTTAACTTCCCACTCAAGGCTGTATAACTCACAATAAGCTGCTTTTTATAATCACATTTTTTTCATTCAAGCAATTCAAGCTGTGTCAACACTAAAATAGTACAAAAGGTATTGCTACGAAAACCACAAAAATGCAAGATGAGCCACTCCATGTAAATACATAAACAAAATTAAAAGCTATCTTTATCTTAGACAAGATTACATGACACATAATTTCTAAATATCTCGTTTGCTGCCCCTTCAAATGAAACAGTGCTCAGTAATATCTCCTAAACCCCATAATCTTAAAATCAATATTTTAATAGTTCAAAATATATAATTTAGCTTATTCTAGCACCTAAAAATGCTACCTTAAAGTTTAAATGCATGTTAAAGAGAAAAACATGATAAGAACTTATAGGAACTTGTATGTAACATCTCAAGTAGCCAAAAAACTCTTAGTTCCTTACTGTTTTTCCTTAGGGGAGAGATGTGCATTTATTTAAAGTACTGGCCACAACAATTTTCCTTAACTGTCAGGGTTAGGCTGGGATGGGAGTAACAGGACATTTTGAGATGTCTTCCAAAAGTTTCTGCTAGTTGCTGAATTAAACACATATAACTAAAGTAACTATTTTTAAAACAAAATAACATCCATATCTGCTATTACCTTTTCCTGAATACAACAGCATTTTCAGTACTTCCAACCTCTTCAGGCCTTTTATTGCCCAAATAATTATGGTCCAAGGAAGAGACAAAAGAAATAAGCCTTCAAAGGATGCTGAAAACACCCAGCAGGATATGGAGAACGTATTCCCAAATCAGAAAGCTAGAAATTTCAGTCTTGTCTTTAAAGGTGATCATCTCTAGACCTCAGTCTAAGCAGCAACTCAAACTCTTTTATCATTTATATAACTGAGATATTATAACTTGCAAGGACAAATTCGATACCTAAACTAGAAGTTTAACAGGCTTGCCTGCCTCTTCCCAAATTCTGTTTTCCTCCATGTAGATGTTCCATTTCCCTCAAGATGAAATTGATTCCCATGTTCTAAAATTCTGCTAGTTAAAAACTAAAAATTTTAACCCTCTCCAGCTTCTAAAAATGTATATGTATTTATTCCTATAAGGCCATATCGTTACTCATTTTTATATTACCCAAAGAACAAAGCACAGTGCTGTTAGACACAGACGTTCAGTAATTACTGGTTCATTTAAAATTAAATTACATTTTTATTCCTCTGACCCAAAACATGCAAGTGAATGTTCTATGTCTGACAAGGAGATCTACATGATAGCCCTGAAACCATCACTATCTGTATTTAAAGTTTAATGCTAAATATAAAATGTGATGCCTGAAAAAGGCAGTTATTTATAGGAATTTAAATTAAGGGGGTCTAAAAGCACACCTTACTTTAGTATGAATGTAAAACAGAATTAAAGAATAGATGTATTCTGTTTAAAGGTTAATGAAGCTAGTGTATTACTGGCAATTAATAGAAACAGCAAATGTACCTTGTATTAAAAAATTTCAGGAAAACCTTAGACTCATCCAATCCAAATGTTATCAAAGAATTTGAGTTCCCAGCCTTGAATGATTTAAATTCTTCTCAAAACAGATATCCAAAAGTAACCACAAGTAAAAAAATAAAAGTTTCTTCCTTATCCTTATAGGAATTAAAATTAAAAGCAAATGAATTTAAGTAATTTCCAACATCTTACATGTAATTCATACCACTGATTTAGCAACTTGACATTAAAAGTAGGTATTTCACGATGCCAGTGCAAGAATAATAAGACATCGGCCAGGCGCAGTGGCTCGCGCCTATAATCCAAGCACTCTGGGAGGCCGAGGTGGGCGGATTGCTCTAGGTCAGGAGTTTGAAACCAGCCTGAGCAAGAGCGAGACCCCGTCTCTACTATAAATAGAAAGAAATTAATTGGCCAACTAATGTATAGAGAAAAAATTAGCCGGGCATCGTGGTGCATGCCTGTAGTCCCAGCTACTCGGGAGGCTGGGGCAGGAGGATCGCTTGAGCCCAGGAGTGTGAGGTTGCTGTGAGCTAGGCTGACGCCATGGCACTCACTCTAGCCTGACGCCATGGCACTCACTCTAGCCTGGGCAACAATGTGAGACTCTGTCTCAAAAAAAAAAAAAAAAAAGAGGAAGAATAAGAAATCAAAAAGCTAACAATGTCCCTTCAATAAATGATTTAACATATGTTAACTAAGCCAGCTGTGTACTTACAATTCTTTAGGCCCATTTTCATGATTAAAATGGATAGTTATTCTGTATGGATAACTGGCTAACATACCACATACTATTACTTAGGGCCTTATAATTAATTCCATGTAACCAGAAAGTACGATCACATGACAAATCCCACAAATTAAGGTCAGAATATTAAAAAAAAAATAATCAAATCAAGTCAATGAAAGCAGGTATAACCAACAACCAATAAACAAGTCCTTCAATTAAACATAGGCTATTTAAGTGAACCTAGTCAACTTCCAGACAAAACCTTACCAGGAAATTAACTTACCTACTTCTAAATTAATACCTACTAATATCCCCAAATTAGATCTAATTCTCTTTTATCAGTAATCTCAGTTAACAGTGTACGGAAATGAACACAACACAAAAGTAACAAAATAAAATTGAAGGATTATTAAGTGGGAGTATCATGAATCCATTCTAAGTATATCCTAAACAGATCAGAAAGTTCTTTTAAAGTTTAAATTTTAAACATTTAAAAATGTTTTATTAAAGGGGAGGCTGAGGAAATACAAGCTAATTTCCTACAACTTGAAAAATATCTTTGAAAACACTCAAAACTTCAAAAAATTACTTAAGATATATAAGAACAGTTATTTTCCTGAGCAAGAGGCTAGTATTTAATGCAATTTAGGTATGCCTTCAGTATTCTTTGATACAAACACAGATAGATATATTACCCTCCAGCAAGGTGCTAAAAAACATGTAGGTTGACATGAGTCACATATGGACTCTGGTGTTCAACTGCATGAAATGAAAGCCCAGTCCTACTATTTACATAGCTGTCTGACCATGGATAAGTTACTCTTGGCCTCAATTTTCCTATCACTACAAAAGAAATAACAGTAGTCACTCTGACAGGGTGGTCCTAAAGATTCAATGAGAATGAATATGAAGTGCTTACCACAATGCCTGGCACATATCAAAGGCATAATAAGCATTAGCTACTTTAACTTTTAACCAATATATGTAGCCAACTCTCTGAAATAACAATCCAAAGCTTTCAAATCCAAATCTGACAGGAAATCAAGATTTCAAAAGAAAAGTCGCAAGTCACTTATCAGGTCTTCAGACGTGTTGAAAAGCACAAACAATAGTGGGCAAACTAATTTCCTTCATTAAGATAGAACTCTGGTTGATAATCTGAGGTAACCATTCATCATTTCCTGAATATCTAACTGAAACAAGTATTATGGGACCAGACCATATTCTATTTTATGTAGCTGATTAGACTGTATACCAACACCAGAAAGACTAATAATTACTAGTTAGTTTTGAAACCTCAAAGTTTCACTTTTTAGAGCACATAAAAGATCCATACACTAACATTTTAAATGTAAATTTTCTAGTGGAATGAAATTTAACACAAAATGTAACAGAAAGAATTGGACACCCTTTATATGTCTATAAACTTAAACAGAATTTGGTTAATTCTAAACTGTATCATCTAACAAATAGGTAGCCAGTGTCTTATTTTCACATTTTTGAAAGCTCTGAAATGGGTAAGATGACAGACAGACAAAAAGCAGAATACTGGAATGATCAATTAAGGTGAACGCTACAGTCATAAGTTGGTACAGGCTTCAATTAAATGGTGTGAACCACTTACAGACTGAGAGCTTAGGCAGTGTACGTTAAAAAAGTTATTTTTTAAAAAAACAATTTTTTTTATAACGCCACACTACTTTGGTGTCTTTCCAAATTTCTTACCTAAAATGTTTTGCTAAATATAAATCTTTTTAAAAAGGAACATTTCTTTTGTTACTCTAAGAAGCCTTTTAATATTATATATTGGCAAACAATATTATATATTGGTAAAACCAATTTAATCTGTATTTCACACACCCGAACCCCAAATACCACCTATGTAGAGGATGAATGGAGAGTTGGCATTTAAAGTGGGTGCACTGACACTTAATACAATTTTTTTGTATATTCAATCCATAATTTCTGATTGACTCATTTTAAAAAGTATTAAAAAAATAAGCAATTGGCAATGTAACAAGGATACAATCCAATGTGTTCACAGATTGGTTACCTGTGAGACTGGTGCTTTAACATGGGGTGGAATTCCAGAGGAAGAAACAGTACCACTAGGAGGCAGGTTTTTACTGGTCACTGAAGCCCAGGAGAAAGCCTGCAGGAAATGCAACAAACCTAGACTACTAATCATGGAAAACCACCAACATTCCTACAGGGAAATTCCCAAATATATATTTTCTTTTCATTTCTAAACTATTGCTCTATATTGGAGGACTCCTAAAAGAAAGGCACACACACACATGCCAGTCTATGTGCCAGCTTTCAAAATCTCATTATGCAAGATTATTTATAACCATTTTGTCTGAACCACTAGATAAAACCAACAAAAGTTCCTACACACTCTAAGCAGATGAACAAGTGGCAAACAAAACCACTAACAACTAAACATGCTAGAAAAATCTGAACCTAACAGAACCAATTTCTTTTCCTTTTTGGGGTAAGATAGGGTGTGTGATGGTGTAAAGGGGAAAGGGGAAGGATAGGAAAGAAGAGAGGACTAGCTGGAAACTTTAACAGACATTCACAAATTGAACAAGGAATCTCCTCCTCTCACTACCCAAGTATACTTTAACCTTCTACTTTACAGAAAGATAGAAGAAGTTTTAGGTAGGCTTACATGATACACTAAGGGTGTCACTCATAATTCCAAGATAGTTCAATTGGTGTAGTAAGGAAATGGATCCCATTTAAACCACAAACAATAGGTATCTCTTCTTTGAATTATAGACCAACTTGTGTAAGTTGGGAAATTGCATGACTCCTGGTGTGTATGTGCTTATACAATGTAATACAGAATGAAAGACCAACTGACAGCCTTATTATACATGGACCCAAATAATTTCATGTAAGTTACTAAACACTGCATACAGACAAAGGATTGACCTTAAGTTATAAATTACACTCTTAGGGGGTATGGGGGAGGGAAACAATGAAATTTTCTCACAATAACAAAAAACCCCACAGCTTCTTTCATATACAAAAGAAAGTATAGTATATTACTATATTAAATTTAACATAATAGAACAAAGGTCATGCTTCATTAACGGCACCAAATATGGAAGTGTGATGTTATAGGTCTAAAGAGTTTCTCTGATCTCACCTTTGGTGGTTCTTGTGGCAGAGAAACAGGTTCTGCAGGAGGAGGAGTAGCAGACTTCTCCTCTAATTCGTCTAAGTTCTTCTCCTCAACCTGTGGTTTCAGGTCTTCAGGTTTTGTTTCAGATTCTGGCTCAGGTTCAGGTTCATGAGAGGACTCTTCCAAAGGCTCCTCTATGCCATTACTACAATAAATATTTAGTTCACTTTTCAGTAGAAGTAATATGGTTAGTTTAAGTAAGATAAAATTCAATTTCTCTCTAATGTAATGGACATAACGAGTTATATGCCAACAACCTGTACTGTATCTATAAAGTGTTTTGAAGCAAAATTTCAATAAGAACTAGAAGGTAGAAAGGAGTAATACCCTGAAGCACCAATTCTTTAACATTACTCTTTTAAATTAAATAAAAACAATTCTTTCCAAATTTCTTTCATACATATAATAGGTAGTTTTATCAAAAATTTACTTCCAATAATTATCCTAGGTACGGAAACCACCTTGCCAATATCATAGTTCAGATCGAGTTTAACCTTGCAAACACGATTCTTACGTCACAGGGTGGGCTTCATAGTAACCACTGTTAGCATTTTCTTGCACAGGTTCAGGAGATGGTTGCCTTTCTTCTTGTTCTTCTTCTACCTCATCTTCTGATTCTGGCAATACATAATACATCACATCTTTTAAGAGGCCTAACGATTTCTAATACACATATATTTTTAATATGTTTAAGGAGGTGGTATGATAGCAAAAAAAAAAGACAAATTTCTTACAGAGGCATTCAACTACAATATTCCCTGTTCTCTCAAAAACTGAAGAGAATAAGCATGATTAAGTTTGGTATTTATTATACTCTATACTCCACTATAAAAAGATATTTCAGTAACAAAGGAAAAGGTAGGAAATATATTATAGCCATGATTCAGTTTCCTTGTCACATCTATTTAATAGAGCAATGAAAAACAAAACAAACTAATGTTTATCAATGGAAGATCAAATAATTATGGTATAACTACAAAATGAGGCCGGGCATGGTGATTCAGGCCTATAATCCTAGCACTCTAGGAGGCCGAGGATGGTGGATCGCTCAAGGTCAGGAGTTCAAGACCAGCCTGAGCAAGAGTGAGACCCCATTTCCACTAAAAACAGACAGAAAATTAACTGGCCAACTAAAATATACAGAAAAAATTAGCCGGGCATGGTGGCGCATGCCTGTAAGTCCCAGCTACTCGGGAGGCTGAGGCAGAAGGATTGCTTGAGCCCAGGAGTTTGAGGTTGCTGTGAGCTAGAGGCTGCTGCCACGGCACTCTAGCCCGGGCAACAAAGTGAGACTCTGTCACACAAAAAACTACAAAATGAACACGGAACAAAGAAGTGAAAAAAGTAACCTGAACCAATATAATTCCATTTTTGTAAAAGTAAGCATTGGTAAGTACAGAATCCAAGAGAATTCTATAACAGGCACCACACTTGGTTATCTAGAGGATGAAACTAAGGGAAACCTTTTTTCACTTTCTATGTCTGATTTTTGTATAATTTCACATAATGGACATCAATTTCTTTTATAACCAAAAAAAAGGAGAAAAGAGAATTTGACTCAGTTACAATAAAAAGGCAAATTTCTGTAAATTTCATAGACATAGAAATTAAACTGTCCTTAAAGGATACCGACAGAGCTCTTCTAGCTTCAAAGTTAATCTCACCTTCATCAAGTTCTGGTTCAGAATCACCAAATACTTCATCTTCATAACGAAACATATCATTGTGAACATAAAACTTATTTGGAACAGATCCCTACAGGAAAAAAAACATGTAAATATTCCATAAACACCCATGAATTTGGTATTACATAAAAACAAATTACATGACATATGCATTTTAAATTTCAATACTAGAGAAACAATCTGAACTCAATTTTCCAAAGCTGAACATGCTATGATGTTAATATAAACTAAAAAGAAAAAAAAATCACTCAAAAAATATTATAACTTAAGAAACAGCTACTCAAGAGAACCAACACAACTTTTCCATTTCATTTTCAAAATGTAACTTTGAAAATATACCAATATACTTCTTGTACTATTTCTGCAATCTTAATCATCCATTTACACACTTGTATCAGTTTCTAACTTTGAATTCCAAATAATCAAAGCACATGTGCTCGCACACATATGCTCAAATTATAACAGAATCCAACACAAATTTCTCAAAAATAGCAATATGCAAATCTACATCTATTAGAAGAAACTCTTGGACACTGCAACCAACTAACAACAGCTAAATTAAATCATATAAATAAAATCATGTGAAATGAAAACTTACTTCAGGAGCCAGAACAAAGGTTTGCATAAACTTCCTCTCTGGCTGTCCACTGTTAGACAGCAAACCCATGACCTGGACAACTACTCCATCACTCAAGGTTGCATGAGCATCCACATGACGAATTTTAGTATGACATTCACTGAAGTTCAGAGATAACACTTTGTGGTGTATATCCTTTATTAGGGAAAGGGGGAAAATAAACTCTTGTGATACTGCATTACCTACACAGTATTATTACCCACCCTCATTGATTTCCCTAGAACTCTTCAATGTTAATTATTTACGCTTTCTGTCTCATTTGAATCCATTCTACCATGCCATGCATCACTGCCAGACTAAAGCTCCTAAACAATTTTCAACACATCACACACCTCTATACAAGGAATCACAATGGCTCTCTGATATTGTACAGTAATATGGGCTTTGTACAGCTTTCTCCCATTTTTTTTTTTTTTTTTTTTTTTTTGAGACAGAGTCTCACTTTATTGCCCAGGCTAGAGTGAGTGCCGTGGCGTCAGCCTACCTCACAGCAACCTCAAACTCCTGGGCTCAAGCAATCCTGCTGCCTCAGCCTCCCAAGTAGCTGGGACTACAGGCATGTGCCACCATGCCCGGCTAATTTTTTCTATATATATTAGTTGGCCAATTAATTTCTTTCTATTTATAGTAGAGATGGGGTCTCGCTCTTGCTCAGGCTGGTCTCGAACTCCTGAGCTCAAATGATCCGCCCACCTCGGCCTCCCAGAGAGCTAGGATTACAGGCTTGAGTCTCCCATTTTTCTATAGTAAGTATTCTCACAAACTGTAGACTGCTCCCTGACCTCACACCTGAACTTACTTCACTGTGTATTTCCTGATGTCATTTTTTCTACTTTTAATTCCTTCTTATTTGGTAAGGCTAAATGCTACAGAGCCTTGCTGAAGTCTTACATCCAATACAAAGTCTTCCCTCCCTGTTAGACCATAAGAGCACATATTCCTGTGCATTCCTGTAACACAGGATTTAGCCCATATTTGCATAAACTTAATATATTATCTCAACTATTTCATGTATAAAATATATCAAGGATAGAAAACATCCCAAATGTCTCCTTTATATCCATCCTAATGTAATAGACCATGTTTCATTAAAAAAAATGGATGTTTAAGAAAGAACTCAAAGCACCTTTGACAATTATTAAAACAAATTCCAGTTACAACTAATGATCATATTGAAGAAATCCATGCGCACATGAAGGCTATTTTAAAATATCTTAACACAAACAATTTCTAAAACATGAAACTGATACATACATTTTGGCCATAAACAGCTTCCTGGGGCTTTCCACTAGCATCTACTCCACCATGAACATAGGAAGAATTCCTGCCATAAAACCTGCAAAACCACTGATAATTAATGAATTGTGAAAAAAAGCCTACAAGGCAGTAGAGTTCTGCTGTCAGTCAGACTAAGTTCCAGGTCTGGTTCTGTTACCGATTAGTAATTCTTGGGCAAGTTACTTAAGGTCTTTAAGTTCAGTTTCCTTGGTTATAAATCAAGAGCAGTAACGACTCCACAGGGTTGTTGTAAAGATTAAATCAGTAATGCACATAGAATGCTTAGTGTATTTGGCATACTAAGTAGACAATCATTACCTATGCTCATCTAATTTTTATCACATCTAACTTTTTTTGGTAAGTGGAAGAATGAAATAGTCTTGACTATTTAGTAAATTCTAAATACAGATTCTATAGTAATTGATCCACTTCTTCCCTTCGAATACAAAAACTCAATTGTCTAGATTTGTTTAGGAATCAGGTTAACACTCTAGTCAGATCTTCAAATAATTAATTCTAAAAGCTTAGATGAGAACAGTTTAGTTAGATATACAATAATTAAGATAATTCAGAGAACATGTCAAAAATCTAAAATTACTTCAGCATCAAATCTGTTAATATTTTTGTGCTAAGTACATGATAAATTAGTCTGTCTCTGGTATTACCTAAAGCAATTAGAACATCTCACTAAATTGAGGTTACCAAAGACACAAAGTTAATTTTTTTCATAAAGAGAACTCAGCTCCTATCCCCAAAAAAAACATGTAAGAGCTTCCTTTAAGCCAAGCAATGTTTTCAGTGTATTACATATATTGATTCATTTAACCCTCTTAACAACCTCATGAAATAAATGCTATTATCTCAGTGAACAAACTGAGGTTCAGAAGAGGTTAAATAACTCCACTAAGGTCATATATCCTACCAAGTGGGTAGCTAGGACAAGAGCCCAGAGTCCATAGTTTTTAACTATTAACTTACATTTTTAAATTTATACTATTTTCTCTCATATACTATTGGCAAGCAAATAAACTGGTATTATTTTTCTAGAGGACAATTTAACAGAGTAGCGGGGGGAGAGAAAGAGAAAGTATGTGTACATGTTTATGAAAAGCCTTAGAAATGATCATACCTTTGATGCAACAATTCTTCCAGGAACTTATTCTAAGAAAATAACTAACAAGGTACACAAAATGCACATTTGAGGATATTCATTACAGCATTGCTTATAAAAAGTGAAAAATTATAAACCACCTAAATTTTCATTAAGAGGGAAACTGGTTAAATGAGCTAGCTATAAAATGGAAGTTTGTGCCACTTAACATGATATTGTACAGCCTTGTTTTAACTTTTGCTCTGTCACATACAGCTATTGATGTGGGGTTTATGGAGGGGGTACACGTTATATGTCATAACTACCGCATTACAGTACCGTGGTTGGAGGCTCTCTAGTCAGAATCGGGCCTGAATACTGGCTATAGCTAGCTCATTTACTTACTGCACAATCCTGGAGAATTACTAGCCTCGGATGCTCAATCTGTAAGGTGAGATAATAAAAGCACCCTCACTTTTGTAAGATTGCCGTAAGGGTTACATGAGATCACATACTAAGGGAAGTACTTAAAAGACCCTAGCAAACAGTAAATACAAAAACGTCTTCTGGAATAAGGCAGAAAATACTACACAGATAAAGGAACGTAAATCTTTTAAACAGCCTTCCCCACATCAAGTGGCAGTGAAATATTTATCCTTAACTCACTTAACCAGTTTGTTCTACAATACATATAAAGTCTAATTCTTGTAAGAGTTTCCACGTATCTTCCACTTGCTAAGATATACCCAGATGACAAATTAATAAGTACTACCTACAATGTAAATCAATTTCACTTCAATCTCTGGGAAAAATAAGCTCACAGATGTCCAACATTTGCCAAGGTATTATAATAAACACAAATTTTCACAAGTATAATCATTTAACCAATTCATTCCCCAACACTGTTTGGGAGCACTTAAAATGATTTAAAGCGTTGATTTCAAATTGCATACTGGAAAACTACTAGTTGGTGAGGCCTGAGATTTTTTTAAATGAAAAATAAACTACCAGAGTATATATAAAAATACAAATGTGTTATGTACGAGGATATGGTGTGAGGTGTTTTTCTTGCTATGACTTGTAGTCAAAAACACTGATTTTAGACATCAGACGGTTAAAATATTGAATACGGTTTAGAGATATTTACAAAGATACTGTCAGGTTACGAGGAAACAGGAAAGGAAAAATACATGTAGTCATACCCCCAAAAAACTAAATAACAATACTAAACAATCTGTTTAAAATTTACCTGTGTAAGTATTCTGGAGCTTTATTCAGCAAAGTATAATATTGCCTCACAAACTCCCGCCCTACAAGCAGCGGACTGGGCTTCTCCATAACCATTTCTTTGCTGCACAATGTCAAATGCTGAGGAAGCAAACACAAGAATAACAATTATCAAAAACTCATCTTTGTAAACTATCATGAAATAACTTTTCTTACCCATATAAATGGGATTAAAGTAAAGTAACATCAATTATTAAAAAGTAATTTACAAGCTGGGCGCAGTGGCCTGTGCCTATAATCCCAGCTACTTGGGAGGATCCCTTAAACCCAGGAGTCAGCGAGCAGCCTGGGCAACATAGTAGGATCTTATCTCAGAAAAGAAAAACAAACCACAAATAATTTACAACAGCAAAATAATAAATTCCTAATTACTACCTGTAAGATAACCTCCAACATTTGCATCTCCCTTTCTATTTCAGCACTGGAGGGAAGTAGCACCTTTGTTCCTTCTTATTCCCAAAAGAGTCCAATGCTGCCTCAGACTAAGTATACCATAGCCTAGTCCTTCTATCCACATTGCCTTTTTTCCCCTCTGGGGACCAAAATCTACATTCCTGGATGGCAGTGGTTTTATTTCAGAAAGCTAGGCAGAAGGCACAAATTAGGTCTTAGAGAGTACACTCATCATGGCAAAGTACTGTGACTTATGTCGTTGTATTTTCTTTTTCTGGGAATTAACTTTACTCTTTTCAAAATAGTAATAATGATTAATAACCTGCTATAACCTCAGTTCTCAAAGACAATCATTTTTTCCATCTGGCATTATGTCTTTCCAATCTTCCAATCTTTCCATTAGGTTAAGCATCTCATTATATCAGGTACAGTCTATGGTAAATGGATACCCTGGTAAACAAGACAGTCTCTAACTCTCAAGGAGTTTACAGTCTGTCAAGAAATGAGCAAACTGGAAACTCAACAGAGTGGGTTAAGTACTATGACAAAGTACCTCTACACTGAAACCTCAAAGATAAAGGTCAACAAAAACTAGCACAAAATAAACATTTCCCTTCATTTACTTTATGCATACAGCCTAGCACAGTCAAAATCTTAACATTAGGAACATTAGGGAGAAGGGAGAGAAAAAAATATGAAAATTCGAATATGACATGTTTTTCCAAAAAACAAACATTAAAAACTATCCTTTCCTGTTACACTTATAAGTACTGAAAAAACAATCACAACATCTAAGTGTGTATCTACTGGGCAAATCAAGATGCAGTTTAAATTCCTGCTTAACAAAGGTTTCCTTTAAATAACTAAAAAATTTCACAGCCAATGACAGCCCACCACAGTCATTATAATTGTGATGCTGTTTTTAATAAAAATAGTACCAATAGTAGAGCCTAGAAACTGTAGATTTACATAATTCTAGTGATTTACAATTTAACTTTATGCTATTAGGTTCCTCGCTTCTCCTTTTTCAACTGTCCTTAAATTCTGAAACTTAACCGATAAAAATTCCCAAATCTACTTAAATTTTTCTATAAAGCCTCCCTTACTTTCAAAAATAGTTAATTCACAAAGCAAATCCAGATACTACCATTTAAGGTGCCACTGGTTTTCCACCTAACTTAAAACTCCCAGTAATAAGGCTAACGACTCTAATGCTACATTTAAAGTAACAAAGCTAAGCAACATAATATTTTTATTTTCAATAATGAGGTAAGGTGAAGAACAGTAGACTATTTAGTAAAATTTTATAACTAAAATGTGAAAATTATAGATATGTTAATACTGTAACAAAATTGATGATAATACTAAGACATGGGAAAATACTAAATTACCCTCTGAATAAAATAATTATAGTACAAAATAATGTTCTTCAAGTTGCTAGTGAAAGAAATGCTATCAGGGATTATTTCTGGGTTAGGGGAGTACTGTCTTTGTTCTTCTCTCTCCTCTGTATTTCCATGATTTCTACTGCCAACACTTGTCATTCATCCCTAATCTACCACATTCAGAAAGTACATATTCCCCTATCATTTTTGTCACATATTCGTTTCTTTCTCAAACCAAAATAAAAAGGTACAGAATACATACATCAATATCAAAGAAGGGCCAAAATACACTAAGGATTCATCTATAACAAATTCCAAGGGAGGCTTCAAATTGCCCATTATCTATACATAGTCATTAAAGTATCACTTTACGTCAGAAACACACAGAAAGGCAATAGAAGGAACTAATGCTTGATTTATCATTATTTAATAAATTAACATTTATCATAACTTATTCAAAGGAGGTAACTTGAAAAGTAAATCTCAAATGGTAAACAAGGCAATGCTTATCTGGTGAAATCTAATAGACATATGTAACATGCTATAAAGAGTACATATATTTTAAGCTAAAGAAGTGGCTACCATAGGGAATGGTAATACAAAATGAAGATGTTACTCAGAGAATAGTGTTTCAACTAATTATACTTACACATCAGCTACTTCTATACCATAATTCTGATTTAAAATGACTCAGAATTTAGAGAGCCAGAATATAATTGATAGAAATCAATCAGAAAATGAAGGTATTAGAGAGAAAAAAACAAAAAACCTCACTACTTACTACTATGTAACGACAGGCTAATTCATATGTTCTTCACAAACAAGTGACCTCTCACCTGACTTCCAATTCTTTCCCCAGTGTAGGGAGATTAACAGTTCAATAAATAAGGAATGACATCCAAGTAGCACTTGGGATAGATTACAGGGGAACCACCAAACAAGGTAGTTTGGGTAGCTGCAGAAAGTAAGACTTTGAAAGCTGTTAGTATAAAGTTTCAATTCATATGCAACCAGTGTATAAGGTTGGAAAAAAGAGGGGAAAGTGTCAAATTACACATTCAGAAAAAAGTGTGATTACAAGAAGAATGAATTGTGCCATTTTTATTCATTTATTCTTCACAGCAAAGTGCCCTACATACAGGTAAGTAATTTCTGGATTTGGTGCCTTCCACTTCTTTAAAAAGAAAAGTCATCAAACATTAAAAAATATTCAGGACATGGAGGTGAGAAAAAGGTTTTCACTATCTATGGCCATGAAAAAGTCATGACCTTTCTGGATCTCAATTTCATAATTTACATATTGAGAAGAGATCTCTGGTCAAGACTATACAGTTCTACAAAGATAGACAAGATTAAAGGATATTTATACAAAAAGAATTTTCAGAAGGTTGTTAGTCTCTAGCACCTTCAAAGATAAGAGCAATTATTACCTACTACCTTCTTAGAGAAAGTGAAATTCCATATATTAAACCCCATTTCTTCCAATGACGCCTGAAAATGGAGAGACTGCAGTCATACAGGAATGTACAATGTAAAATTTTCTTTGGCACATTAGCTCTAAATAGACAGACATTGCCTTTCTTACTAACAAATCTGTTATTTGTCAAGTAAAAACATTAATACTATTTATTCATCCAGATCCCAACATGATTAATTATACTCAGCTTCCCTCTCACCATATAAAACTGTAACTATGTTAGAGTTGAGTAAAGTTTAGTTTAGAATCATTCTATCCTCCAATTCTGCCTATCCCACTTAAAATCCTGGTGAATCTTCACCAACATCCTTTTTTACTCAGTCTTCTTTCTTAAAATGTTTCCTCTCTACTTGCCTAGACTGATTCTTGAAGCACACCTACTCCAGCTATCATGAGAAATTGCTCTATAGCAATTGTCACTATCTTTCCCTTATCTCTTAATAATATACACTGAGAAGGAAGTAGAATAGAAGAAGAAATAAGACATATGTACAGATAAGATAGAAAAGTCACACTGGGCTTCATATCCTACAATATGCTTAGATTTCCTCAATTTCAAAATAACTTAAAAAAAAAACTTATATAAGTTATCACTTTCTTTTCCTCCCTTGACTAAAACTTCAGCTTTTAGGTAAAAATACATACATATTTACTTTTTAAAAGTAAGTTTACTGACTCACTGGTACAGGCATCCTCAAACTACGGCCCGCGGGCCACATGCAGGTATTTTTGCCCATTTTTTACTTCAAAATAAGATATGTGCAGTTTGCATTGGAATTTGTTCATAGTTTTTTTTAAAACTATAGTCCAGCCCTCCAACAGTCTGAGGGACAGTGAACCGGCCCCCTGTTTAAAAAGTTTGAGGACCCCTGCACTAGTATAATAAAGTTGCTGCCAAAGCAAACACTCTCACGCTATATTAATACAGATATAATGTCTAAAGTGAGCTAGACGTTCTCTGGAATACAGTGAATGGAAATTACAGAAAAGTAGATTTGGGTTCAGTATAACTCAAGAGTAACCAGAGTTGTTCAAATATTGAATAAAGCTAGCTATTTCATGACTAGCCAGTCACTACAGGTATTCCAGAGACTACACAAACAATTTAGCAGAAATACAGTAAAGGAGTCATACATCAAAAAAGGGATATCAGGTCACCCCTGCACTAAGATTCTAGAAGTCTTAATAGGAACCAGGGCCTCTGACTTCTACTCTACTCACCTTCCTATCTTTAATGATGAAACCCTATGCATACATCCTGGCCCAGCAAAAATACCATCTCCCTGAAAATCTTTCCTGATTCCTCAACAGAATATTCTTCTCTATGAACTCTCAAAAGTACCCTAGGCCTTTACCATGGTACTTTATCGATCATGTTCTGCCTTAAGTCAATAATAGTACCTCTGTCTTAGTCTTCCTGTTCTCCTACTCTCCTCTCAAATATTCCTTGAATGCAATTCTCAGGAAAAATCACAATTCTTCAACAATTCAATGACTTAGTCCTCTATGTTCATTATCCCTTGATCGCCTCTTCCTAACTCTTCCGAGTTCTAAGATAAAGAACTTTCCTTCTCATCAAAATGCAAGTCTTCAAAAGATTCTGTCTTCTAACCTTGCTATTTTAGCTTCAGTTCTCATATCTACCTAAATTTATAACTACTCTGTACCATAAGCTCAAATTTTACAGGATTTGTAAACACGTGCAGGATACCTACACATGACTTCATAGGTAACCCAATATATGCACACCCCATGCAGAGAAAGCTATTTCCTTTTTTCTATTAAAGGTGTCACCATCTGGGCTTGAAAGCTCAGTCATAACTTTCTCTCTTTAAGTGTTGTCATTCAAACTGAAATCCTGACAACTCAGAAGTCTTCATCATGCCCTCCTTTCCACTCCCACTGAATTAATTCAGACTTTTAAAAAAAACTCCTGTATCATGTGTAATATATATTGCACAGGGTAAAAACCCAACACCTGCATTCAGTTTAGCATATAAGGCTCACCACAGAAACCTATTCTAACATTCATATGGTCCTAACTAACCTTTCAAATTTATCTCCCATTATACCTCTCACCCCTGCAACAAACTGTATAAATTACTCAACATCATTCATTCTCTGCAATTTTCATTCTCTGGGCCTTTTTCTTATTTCATTCCTTCAACACAAGCTGGGTGAATGGGTGAGACAACACAAATTCATTCAACATCTACTGAATGGCTACTATGTATATACCAGAAACTACAAAAAGAAACACAATGATGAACATGATAGACACAATCTGTTGTACAAAGAAATTTAAAGTTTAGTGGGAAACATAATTCCTAAACATAATTTTAAGTATTATAGCCCTACCACAAAGAATGTACCATTTAAACTGGAACAGGAGTAGAAACGTGACATGCAGAAAATGAAAAGTGAATATTCCAAACCAGAACTGAAAGAGAAAAAAATTTCAGAGAATGACTGTCCACTCAAAACCTCACACCACCAAATCTTTCCCCATCTACTCTTCAAAAACTTACTGAAGATCTTATTCCATTTCTACCTGGTTTTTCTAGCTAGGTCCCCTAATCACTACTTCCTCTTACTATCACATCAGTTTTTTCTTTGGCTCTTACTAAATCACTTTGTCCTAGTAAATCCACCTCCTGCTTAGATATGCTAATGATGAATCTAAGCTTAGCAGAGTTTTGATTCTACAAGATGCTCAAGGGTTCAAATAAAGTAAGTACAGCAGTTTACCACAAATAATTTTAA
This sequence comes from Mirza zaza, assembly GCA_008750895.1. Lineage (NCBI taxonomy): Eukaryota > Metazoa > Chordata > Mammalia > Primates > Cheirogaleidae > Mirza > Mirza zaza. Next base: position 21,312 of record VSMD01049883.1, read on the forward strand.
GAGTTTATAATGAAATTCTCAATGTAAAACCTAAAACTCTACACTGCTAGAAGAAAACAGAAAATATTTGTGACCTCGTGTTAAGCAAAAATTTTAGATAATACACAAAAAGCACAAATAAAAAAACTTAGGGATTTGACCTCACCAAAATTTAAAACTTCTGCTCACTTAAAGACATCATTAAGAAAATGAAAAGACAAGTCTGAGAGAAAATATATCTGATAAAGTTCTTATATCTAGAATATACAAAGAACTCCCAGTAATGAAACAAAAATCCATTAAAAGTGGGCAAAAGATTTGAATACACACTTTACCAAGATATACAAGTGGCAAAAAAACACATGAAAAGATGATCAAAATCACTAATCATTACAAAAACACAAATTAAAACCAAATGACAACACTACACACATAATAATGACTAACATTAAAAGTCTAAGAACACTAATTCTTGAAGGACGGAAAACAGCTGGTGGGAACGAAAAAAAGGTACACTCTGGGAAACAGTATAAAAGTTTCTAATAGGCCGGATGTGGTGGCTTATGCCTATAATCCTAGCACTCTGGGAGGCTGAGGCGGGAGGATGCTCAAGGTCAGTAGTTTGAAACCAGCTTGAGCAAGAGCGAGATCCCATCCCTATTAAAAATAGAAAAATTAATTGGCCAACTAAAAATATATAGAAAAACTTAGCCAGGCATGGTGGCACATGCCTGTAGTCCCAGCTACTTGGGAGGCTGAGGCAGAAGGATTACTTCAGCCCAGGAATTTGAGGTTGCTATGAGCTAGACTGATGCCACGGCACAATAGCCCAGGCAACAGAGTGAGACTCTGCCTTAAAAAAATACAAATAAAAGTTTCTAATAAAAACCATACACACCGCATAATACCCAGCAAGTCCATGCCTAAATATACATATTTACCCAAGAAAAATGACAGCATCATGTCTACAAAAAGACCTGTATGTTATTTATGGTAGCTTTATATTATTAAGCACCCCAAAAGTGGAAACAACTCAATGTCCGTTAACCAAGTAAATGAATAAACAATTGTAGTAAATCCACGAGACTGAATACTATTCAATAAAAAGGAATTATTACTACATGCAACAACATGAATTGAGTTTCAAAAGCCTTATTCTAAGCTGAAGAAGGCAGATATGAAAGGCTAATACTATATGCTTCTACCGATCTGACATTCTGTAAAAGGCAAAACTATAGGGACAAATCAGAACAGGGGCTGAAGAAAGGAAGAAGGAAATGACTATAAAAGGGGGTGAGAGGCAAGGCGCGATGGCTCATACCCATAATCCTAGCACTCTGGGAGGCCGAGGTGGACGGATTGCTGGAGGCCAGCAGTTTGAAACCAGCCTGAGCAAGAGCGAGATCCCGTCTCTACTGTAAGTAGAAAGAAATTAATTGATCAACTAATATATGTAGAAAAAATTAGCCAGGCATGGTGGCGCATGCCTGTAGTCCCAGCTACTCGGGAGGCTGTGGCAGAAGGATTGCTCGAGGTCAGGAGTTTGAAACCAGCCTGAGCAAGAGCGAGACCCCCGTCTCTACTATAAATAGAAAGAAATTATTTGGCCAACTAACATATATATAGAAAAAATTAGCAGGGCATGGTGGCGCATGCCTGTAGTCCCAGCTACTCGGGAGGCTGAGACAGCAGGATTGCTTGAGCCCAGGAGTTTAAGGTTGCAGTGAGCTAGGTGGACACCACAGCACTCACTCTAGCTTGGGCAACAAAGTGAGACTCTGTCTCAAAAAAAACAAATAAAAAAAAATAATAAAAGGGGGTAAGAAACTTCAGAGGTGATGGTAAGATCTCTTGATTGTCCTGGTGGCTTTGTGACAGTATATCTGTCCAAAGTCATACAACTGCACCCAAGAATGTTTTTTACTGTTTATTCAATTTTTAAAATCCAGCCAACATGACTATGTTTCATTATGTCAATCATTTCACAAACATTTATGGAGAAATCTACTGTACACCATATATTTGTAAGAGAAACAGTACCCTGTAATCAGCAATAGTCAACAGTTCAGAGAAAGACACCATCTTTTACCTATCAGATCAACAAAAATGAAAGTAACTGATAATATCCAGTATTGTCAAAGATGTGGGGGAAAATGGCCTCTTCCACATATACTATTGGCAGAAATATAAATTGTTACAACCCTTTAGAGACTGCAATTTAGACGTTTTATTCAAATTAATTATAACACTAAGCACTCATTAAACACAGGAAAGAACTATAGGAACTTATAGGAAAGAACTATAAATGTAGATAAAGCATGTTCACGAAAGTTAACTAGCAATTATAAATTGTAGAACAATGTGTTACAAATCTCATCTTTTGAAAAAAGGCATGATACTGAAAATATATGAGTTACAGGTCTAGGGAAAAAAGGCTACATAAATTCTTACTATATTGTCTGAATGCTGCAAAGTGCACATATTAACTCTGGAATTTTTTAAATCATATTTTTCAATTTTCATTCAGTTTCTGACAATCATCTAACAGATTCATGTTACTGGTTAGAAAATATAGCTCTACAATAAAGATCAAAGTATAAAAATTCACTTACCACTACTAGCAAAACTAATAAGTAATGGCTGCATTATTATGCCTACATTAGTGACGATACCTCTCATTAAATATTATTAAATGGTTAAAAAGTCTGAGTACTTAAATAAATATTACCAACTGATTAAAGACAGAATTGAGGAGATGGAGGAACAGACTAGTAAAAAAAAACATGCTGGAATTAAAAATGGTCAGTTACATAAATAAAGAGTAATGAAGAAAAACTTGGGGCAGGGCTTGGTGGCTCATGCTTGTAACCCCAACAGTTTGGGAGGATGAGGAGGGAGGACTGCTTGAGACCAGGAGTTCAATACCAGGCTGGGCAACATAGCAAGACCCCATCTCTACAAAAAATACTAAAAAGGAAAAAAAATTAGCCAGACATGGTGTACACCTATAGTCCTTGCTACTACGTCAAGAGCCTAAGGCAAGAGAATCACCTTAGTCCAGGAATTCAAGGTTACAGTGCGCTATGATCTATGATCATGGCACTCCAGCCTGGACAACAGAGTGAGACCCCAACTATAAGGGGAAAAAAAGAAGAAAGGAAAGAAAGAAAAACGTAGTCCTGGCCTGGCTCACACCTGTAATCCTAGCACTCTGGGAGGCTGAAATGGGAAGATCCCTCAAGGTCAGGAGTTCAAAACCAGCCTGAGCAAGAGCCAGACTCTGTCTCTACTAAATATATAAAGAAATTAATTGGCCAACTAAAAATATATACAGAAAAAATTAGCTGGGCATGGTGGCGCATGCCTGTACTCGGGTGGCTGAGGCAGAAGGATTGCTTGAGCCCAGGAGTTTGAGGTTGCAGTGAGCTAGGCTGACACCATGGCACTCACTCTAGCCTAGGCAACAAAGTGAGAACTCTGTCTTAAAAAAAGAAAGAAAAACTTAGTCCTAAGAAGCACTCTCCTTCAACTTTAATGTTTCTAAGAGATAAACTGTGAGATATCAGTTTGATGGTTCATATGCAGTCACTAAAATATTGTCAAAGACTATAAAGGAACAAAACATGGAAAAATAGTATACAATTCACAATTACATAATTTCAATAATGTAAAAGCAATGTATGCATTAGGACAAGAAAAGAATGAGATTAGGGGCCGGGCGCGGTGGCTCAAGCCTGTAATCCTAGCTCTCTGGGAGGCCGAGGTGGGCAGATCATTTGAGCTCAGGAGTTCGAGACCAGCCTGAGCAAGAGCGAGACCCCATCTCTACTATAAATAGAAAGAAATTAATTGGCCAACATAATACATATAGAAAAAATTAGCTGGGCATGGTGGCACATGCCTGTAGTCCCAGCTACTCGGGAGGCTGAGGCGGCAGGATTGCTTGAGCCCAGGAGTTTGAGGTTGCTGTGAGCTAGGCTGATGCCACGGCACTCACTCTAGCCTGGGCAATAAAGTGAGACTCTGTCTCAAAACAAACAAACAAACAAACAAAAAAAAGAATGAGATTAGGACAAGAAAAGAATGAGATTAATTTTTTCTGTCACCCAGGCTGGAGTGCAGTGGCACAATCATAGCTCACTATAATCTCAAACTCCTGGGCTCAAGCGATCCTCCTGCCCCAGCCTCCCAAATAGCTAGGACTACACACAGGTGTGAGACACTGTGTCCGACTAATTTTTTTCTTCTGTAGAGACAGAGTCTCACTGTGTTGCTCAGGCTGGTCTCAAATTCCTGGCCTCTATGCTCCCACCTGGTCCTCCCAAAGTGCTAGGATTACAGGCATGAACCATTGTGCCCAGCTGAAATTAATTTTTAAATCCACTACAGATAGCAAAATAATCAGAGCAGATTACGAGAAGAAAAGGTAATCCAAGCAAAATAATTTTGTATTCTGTCATTCTCAGGAAACCCTGAAATGGCATCTGTTCATCTTCTTATTAAAGAGAATTCTCCATTAGCCATACAGTGATAAAATGGCTAAATCCATAGAAAAATCAGAAAATCTAATTTTAACTTAATATCAAACACCTGGCCATCAACACTACATAGAAGACCAATACGCAAAATCAAAAATTCACTTATTTTCGGGAGGCTGAGGCAGAAGGATCGCTTGAGCCCAGGAGTTTGAGGTTGCTGTGAGCTAGGCTAATACCATGGTACTCTAGCCCAAGCAACACAGTGAGACTGTCTCACAAACAGATAAAAACAAAAATTCACTCATTGCAAATTACTGGCATGAAATTTCATGTCAATTTGGTGTCTATTTCAATGTTTGGGGGAAATGGCCAAAATGAAGAATGCCAAGAAGAAACCAGGTCATCTTATTTAAAAAAAGTCAGGAAACCAAAGCAAAATTACATCTAGAAATAGAAAAGAAGCAAATATCCCTGAGAAGTTACATATACTGTATCTTACTCCTTACAAAAACAATAAGATTTCTAGTAACAGGACACAGTTCTCTCTGTACCAGACACTGTAACCATGGGATACGCCTGTGATGAGACACAGCTTATATCCACTGTAGGTTACTTACCCTCTTTCCCCCCTCTGGAGCTTCTCACTCATAGCTGGGCTCACATTAGTTAGGCCCAGGAGGATTTTCATTGAGTCATAGACTATACTCTCTTTCAACTATCTCCATATTATTATAATACTTGAACTTCTCCAAAGTCTAGATGGTCTTTGTTTAAAGTGACTTTAGCAATCAAAGCAGCACTATACCTTTTTAGAGCAGTGCAGCAGACCCATACGATGAAAGCTTCACAGACAAGATCTAAGAATCACAGTGGTAGAAGTAAATAACAAAAGAAAGTTATGGATTAAGCCTCTTCTTTTCTCAGGCTGCAAAGGTAAGGAGGCAAGTTTTGACACTGAGAAGCTATTAAAAGTGAGGAAGGATTAAGAAACGGGAATGCTGTCCCACAAACATAAAACATAAAAAGCATGTACTTATATCATGCTATAAAGTTTAACAAGTAACCTGTATGTTCCTTGAAATAGATAGGCTTTAGCTTCACTTACAGAAAAGGAAACTGATATTTAGAGAGCCTAAGGAAAGGATTTCAAGGTCCCTCA
>VSMD01049884.1:0-17956 GCA_008750895.1 Mirza zaza
ATACAGAGTCTCACTTTATTGCCCAGGCTAGAGTGAGTGCCATGGCGTCAGCCTAGCTCACAGCAACCTCAAACTCCTGGACTCAAGCAATCCTGCTGCCTCAGCCTCCCAAGTAGCTGGGACTACAGGCATGTGCCACCATGCCTGGCTATTTTTTTCTATATATATTAGTTGGCCAATTAATTTCTTTCTATTTATAGTAGAGAAGGGGTCTCGCTCTTGCTCAGGCTGGTCTCGAACTCCTGAGCTCAAACGATCCGCCCACCTCGGCCTCCCAGAGAGCTAGGATTACAGGCGTGAGCCACCGCGCCCGGCCTGCACTCAATGTTTTATGTGTTTTGACGATTACAGAAGAAGAGAAAACACAGGTGAAAAATATAAGAAATCTCCCCTGTCACATTATTCAATCACATGCGACGCCTGTCCCTTCACACATAGTATCATGCTTGCCTTTGAAAAACACCCTCGGTCAGAGAATACAAAGAATTCAACAAGCTCAACAACCTTCTGCACCAAAGACACTTGCTAAAGTAGAAGTTCCTCCAATGTTACAAAACATTGATGGTGAACTATTCTTGGTTAGGGATTTGACTGTCAAAGAAGATAGACTTCTTATATTTACCACTAAATCTAACAACAAAATATCTCATGCTTCACTGTGGCTAATGAATGGATGGTACTTTCTAAATTGTCCCCGTTATTTTTTATCAGCTATATACAATTCATGCCCCTGTTGGATCTGAAGGTTCTAGAACTTATCCACTCATTTAGGTATTAATAACAGGAAAAGGCGAATTTTGCAGAAGAAAATGGATTTCAATTGAATGTCCAAACCATAATAATAGATTTGGAATTGTGTGAGATCAAGGCTTCTAAAAGCGAATTTCAAGGTGTTACCAATAAATTTTTTGTTTTCATTCGGCCCAATGCATTTGATGGAAAATTCAGATGAGTGGATTGGCCATATCATATGGCAATGATGAAAACTTTGGTGTAAAAATACATCATTTGTTTGCACTGGAAGTCCTTCCAGCTGATGACATTTCAGGAGATTTTAGTGAATTAAAGCCACATTTGCCTGAAGAAGCTGGTGAAATTACTGAGTGATTCAAAAATAATCATGTGCCTTGTAGGATAAGAAGACATGCAAAGGTATTGTGCTTTTCGATCAGCAGTATTGTTTCCATATATGAGTGCATTCAGACGAGGTTTCCACATACCCAAAACAACATAGAAGCATGACATAGAAGATAGAATAATTTAATAAGAAATGCTCATGTTGGTGTGTATGGAATCAGCAGAATTTCAAAAACAGCAGCACCATGTAGAAAATGAATGTGAACGTGTTCTCCAAGAGGAGCCATGCCCTAAAAGAAAAAAAAAGCAGCTATTTATAGTAATGTAAGACTTCAAAATATAGTTAATGATCATGAAAATCAGCCAGCTATTATGGACTACCTCCATGCAATTGCCCATAATCCATCCCTGTAATATACTTTCTCATATGTCAAATTTTCTTAGTTTTTTTCTCCACTATTTTAAATTGTCAGCATTATTATCATTTTTATAATTTGCAATGCTATGTATTTTACCTTCACATCATTTGCAATATTGGAGGTACAAATTGTGTCAAGACTTTTAGAGACTTCCAGTCCATTTTATGTTATTTTTTTGCAAATTTGATCCAGGAAAGTAGGCTCTCACAATATCAACTTGGTATTGTGCATGTATGTAAAAACATTGAAACTTCCTCAGTAAATGAGGATGTCCTTTGCTGTATATCTGCATTTGTGAACAGTAAAATTTCTTGACATCTCAGTTCTTTGGGTGACTGCATAGGCGTGGTGATCCACTGAGGTCTTTGATTGATCTTGTCAAAAGACTTAAGTCATCCCTCATGGTATTTCAGATGACTGTAGTTATGAAGCTGGGTACAATTACCAACCATAGTGATATGCATTTATACATTTTGAATTTTGACCTATTTCTTTATGAATATAGTTTATTTGCTCATAACTATTATACCTGTATAACTATCATTAATATACCTGAGTATTTATGCTTGCAAAAATATGTATGTTATTATTGTCTATTATGTAAAGTGGACTATGAAGTATTCTGTCACGTTTTTATTTGTATTTTTTTAATTTTTAATTTTTTTAGAGATAGGGTCTCACTCTGTCACCCAGGCTAGAGTACAGTGGCATCATCATAGTTCACTGCAACCGCAAACTCTTGGGCTCAAGTGATCCTCCTGCCTTAGACTCCTAGGTAGCTGGGACTAAAGGTGTGTGCTACCATGCCTGGCTAATTTTCTTATTTTTTGGTAGAGATGGGTCTTGCTATGTTGCTTAGGCTGGTCTCAAGCTCCTGGCCTCAAGTGATCCTCCTGTGTTGGCCTCCCAGAGTGCTGGGATTACAGGTGTGAGCCACTGCACCTGCACTTCAGTTGTGTTTTTGTTTCTTAAATAAATTTCCTTTTTAAAAATGTAAATAAATGTCTTTAAAATTTTTTAAATTATTTTTTCCATAATTATATTTTGAGGATTTTGAACTTTCAGGATTTCAACATTCAAGATTATGGTGATTAGGATTGCATCTTTTTGGATTATGGCCAAAACCCATTCATGGATTTTTTAACTGGTCTTAGGTCATCCAAAGGCCACATGCTAAAGTACGTGCTTATGTTGTCTCCAAGTTCAGGTCACTTCCAAAACCCTTATGTGCTCTCATTTCTGACTTCATACCAAATCACATTTTGTATACATGGGCATGACAGTATTCCATTAAATATATGTAACTGCGAATTAGTTTACTTAAAATTTGTCTGTTAGGGCCGGGAGTCGTGGCTCATGCCTGTAATCCTAGCACTCTGGGAGGCCGAGGCGGGTGGATTGCTTGAGGTCAGGAGTTCGAAACCAGCCTGAGCCACACCCCGTCTCTACTAAAAAGAGAAAGAAATTAATTGACCAACTAAAAATATATATACAAAAAATTAGCCGGTCATGGTGGTGCGTGCCTGTAATCCCAGTTACTCGGGAGGCTGAGGCAGGAGGATCACTTGAGCCCAGAAGATTGAGGTTGCTGTGAGCTAGGCTGACGCCATGGCACTCACCCTAGCCTGGGCAACAAAGTGAGACTCTGTCTCAAAAAAAAAAAAAAAAAATTTTGTTATGCTATTAAATTTCTTGGGGGACTTCTTATTTATCTTATGACTCAATGGAAGTGGATTTGGGTTTTCTTTTATCTGTTTAATATATTGACCTTCTGCATGAGTTTTTATTTGAAGAAATGTTTCAGTGTCTCAGAACTATCTATTTGGCAGAGCCTAGGATTAGGCCTAGGTAACCTGCGACCTAGCCTAGGAGCTTTCTATGATGTCACCTCTGAATGGTAGCAAAGTATTTGTGAATATTGCTAGAAAGAGAAGGCAGCCTAGGAAAAGGGGATTTTGTCTTTGTTAGGAACTAGGAATAAAATAATAAGACAGACAAAGCCCCTGCTCTCTAGAAAATATCTGTTTGTATCTATATACTTATGAAGATGTGTATATATATACAGTATATGTCTTTTTAAAATAACTGTTACATATGCTGGATCATAAAAAGTCAAGGCCAAATAGTTCACACTCATTCCCATTGCATGAGCCAGAATAACTATTTGTTTTGGACTAATGGTGACAAATTTTCTTGGAAGTGAAAATCTTGTCCTGAGAACAGCAGATTTTGGGGCCAGATTGTGAACATTAGCATTTTCTGAAGACTGCAAGTATCAGCGAGGGTTGTATTTAGCTGTGTGTGTCAGAAACCCAAAGAGTGACTTGAATAAGGAGTGATTATTTGGCTCGTGTAACAAGAAGTCTAGACATAAATGGTCCAGGGCTACTGTAGCTGACCAAGGAAGTCACCAAGTGCCCAGGCTCCTTTTGGCTTCCCAGTCCATTCTCATTGTTTGACAATCACCCTCAGGGTCTCCAGGGTGTTGTTCCACCTTGAAGTATCGTGTCCACATTCCAGATAGAAAAGACAGACGGCAAAGAATAGAACCTGTGTGCCAGTGGAGTTAGTTCCCATCCCTCCTTTTTAAAATCAAGAAAACAGCTTTTTTCTAAAAGACTCACCATGACACATTTGTCTATATTTCATTGGCTTGAAGCTGTGCCGTATAGTCACCTCTTGTAACTTCTTTTTTAAAAAACTGGGCATTATTGCAGGCTTAAGCAAAATTGGGACTTTTATTAGCAAGGAATGAGGGAATGTGTACTAGGTTGGTTACCAGTGATATTTGCCACATGCTATGCTATTTCTCTCCTTTTCTTTCTTTTTATTTAGACTTAGGTAATCGGTGACTTGGTTATATTGTCACAAGTAACACTGTGTCACAGGTAACACAGAGTCTCACTGTGTTACCCAAGCTAGAGTGCAGTGGCATCATCGTAGTTCACTGAAACCTCCATCTCCTGGGCTCAAGCAATCCTCCTGCCTCAGCCTCCTGAGTAGCTGGGACTATAGGCATGTGCCACCGTACCTGGCTAATTTTTACATTTTTTTGTAGAGATAGGTCTCACTCTGTTGCCCAGGCTGGTCTCAAACTCCCAGCCTGAAGTGTTCCTCCCACCTGGGCCTCCCAGTGTGTTGGGACTACAGGGGTGACCCACTGTGCTCGGCCTTCCTTTTTACCACCAATTTTGTATTATTCATCTCTGTTAAAGGAACTTTAAAAATAAGAAATTGGTTGTTTGCTCTCTGCTGATTAATCTTCCTTGGCACTGTCCAAGGAAGTTTCCTTGGACAGTGCCAGAAACTGGCTAACAGTTGGCCACAGACATTGTTGTTATTACCCTAGCGACGCTTATGTACAAGGATCAGTGTGTGTGAGCAGCGGGGCCCAGTGAAGGTCAGAAGAAACTCAATGGAGCATTAAGGAAGAAGAGGGACTCATGCTGTGCAGATAAAGAAAGCATACTAACATATTTTTTCTTTTCTTTTTTTTTTTTTTTTTTTTTGAGGCAGAGTCTTGCTTTGTTGCCCAGGCTAGAGTGAGTGACATGGCGTCAGCCTAGCTCACAGCAACCTCAAACTCCTGGGCTCAAGCAATCCTGCTGCCTCAGCCTCCCGAGTAGCTGGGACTACAGGCATGTACCACCATGCCAGGCTAATTTTTTCTATATATATTAGTTGGCCAATTAATTTCTATTTATAGTAGAGATGGGGTCTCACTCTTGCTCAGGCTGGTTTCAAACTCCTGACCTTGAGCAATCCGCCTACCTCGGGCTCCCAGAGTACTAGGATTACAGGCGTGAGCCACTATGCCCGGCCACTGAATAGTCTTAAATGTGTCTGGAGATAGAGATATTTAGATGTTATCAGAAAAATAAATGGTCATTGAAGGCTTGAGTGAAGATCATGAGATTACCTGAGCTGGCAGGACTGTGTGTGTGTATAATAGGGAAGAGACATTTTTACAATCACTTACGTAGCTTTCAAAAAGAAGAGTTGCACCTCTACCACCCACCTTGGTCCCTAACCCTATCACAGACACCGTAGCTTCTGGTGGGGCACGGGGCCTGAGAAATGATGGGGGCTTTTGTGGGACTCGCAGAGCTGACTTCCGTCCCATCGAAAACACTGCCATCCCCCATGCCCAAGGGCCCTGTTGTCTCTGCAGACCCAGTGCACATGTGCTCAGCTCTGGCTGGGTGTTCAGAGGCCCCACCCCTTTCCTGGGAAAATAGAAGCTTTCAGTGAGCTGGGGAGTTGAGGGCTGGTGCGGACATGTCAGCTAAAGTAAGTCTGCCCCAGGGTAATATGACAGCTCATCTGGGACAAAGCACAGGAAGAAAGGGAATGAGTTATACAATTCTTCAGGTAAAAAATCCTGGGCTGGTTATGGTTTTGGCAAAACTGCTGAATTAGCATGACCGCTGGCTTCCTGTCCTCTCTTTGCCATAAAACCTGGCAGGATGTAGAGAGGGAAAGTGAGAGTGCTGTGAAAAATCCCTGGGACAGTGGGGCTATTTTAAACTGGTAGGTGTGTGGGGTGGTGCAGTGGGTGCAGAGTGCGGTGACATGCCACCCAACTCTCCTTTCAGGAAGGAAGGGCTTGTTCCTTCCCACTGCTGGGAGTGCTATGGGCTGGCAGACCTCAGCTCTTGGTGTTTTCTGGAGACTGCCTCTGTGAAGGGATTCACTGTGCCAAGGTGAGCTTGCATTCAGTGACTGGCCACTGTGCAGGTATGAAGGCCTGGCACTGGTACCCTTGCTCTAACTCAGAACACCTTTGAAGGGCCATTCCTGCGTCAAAGTTCCCTGTGGGGCCAGCTGAAGTCTTCACTGGCATTGCGTCAAAACTCAACTATTCCTTCCACCCAATTCTACTTCCTTCCCTTCCCTTCCAGAGATGTTGATCCTAGTGTGCTCTATAGTAAGCCTTCTATTCATTGGTCTCAGTATCAGAGTCTATTTCCTGGGCAACCCAACCTGACTCAGATGGCTGCATTGACCTGGGGCAAGAGACAGCTGAGCAGGGCTGTGGGAGGTTAAAGTGGGGCAGGGGAATGATGTAGGTCTGTTCTCACTTCTTCCCTGTTGCCCTGGGACCAACTGCTCCTACTCATGTGAAATGTCAAACTCTGGTAGAGGCATCCTCTCATGAGAAATCGGGCAGGGCAGAGGACCTGTACTGATAAGGAGCTAAAACAGTAACAATGGCAACAAACTCGGGGAGCAACTGATTTTGGGCAATTGCTTCCACAGTGTTCCACCTCTGAATGCCCAGGTATGAGAAAGCCACTGCTCTCCTAAACTTGCTTCTTCCAGGGGAGCAAAACATGGAGGTCTAATAGGAGAAGTTATTTTGGAGGAAAGGGAGTAGTTGTCTGTGGTTTTCTGGTGCCTGGGGCTCATCCATCCCCTACTCCTGGGCTCAGTGGAGCTGATAAAACCCCATTGAAGACTAGAACGCAGAAATCCCCAGGGGAAAGTGAGTTCACAGGACAAACTAATGGGACATTTGAGGAGCACAGCCTTTTTCAAAACCAACTAACAAATAAACAACCTATCGGATTACAGGTTGCTACAGAACAGAAATACTAAAATATACACAAGAAGTTTTTTAAAAGGCTAACAAACATATTAGAAGATAAGGGAGGATATTAGCAAAATTTTGAAAACCAAAAAAACAAAAAAGTAAACAAATAGAAATATTAAGCCTGAAAAATATAATAGTTGAAATAAATGTTTAAAGTGATAGGACAAATACGACAGTTGAAATAGCTAAAGAATGAATTAGTGATTTGAAAGACCAGATTGAGGAAATTTACCAGACAGAGAGAGGAATGGCTACACCCACTTGGAGATGTCAAGGTCACAATTTGGAATTCATGGATTCTAAGATCAAATGTTAAGCTTAACTCCCTCATTTTTCTATCATTCCAAGCAGAAGCAGGGAACACAATTTGATTAATACTACTCATGTGATTTAATAGGGTGGCAGCACAAATAACAACTAGAAGTGTCCTCAGGCTCCAAATTAATGATTTCCTTAGTTCTTTCTTCCTATCTTGGTCTTGGCTACCAGTATCTCTTCTATTTTTGCTTCCTAACAAAGGGCATATCCTCCATACAACAGCTAGAGTGGTTTTTCTAAAGTGTAAATGACAGTACTTGCCTACTTAAAACCATTATATGGCTTACCCATTCTCTGAGAATAAAATCCTAGCTCTCCTTTTCAACTTTGTCTCCTCTCACTCTTCCCTCCATTTACTCTCATTCAACCATACAGGCCCTTCTTACTGTCCCTCGGACACACATAGCTATTTTGTAGCTCAGAGCCTTGGCACTTGCTGTTCCTTCTTCTTGGAATACTCTTTCCTGCAGTCACTTCATGGCTGCCGCCTTTCCATTGTTTAGGTCTCAACTCCAATCTCCTCTGCTTAGACAAGCCTTCCCAGGCACTTTCTATCATAATATCCTATTTCATCTTCTCCAAAGCACTTGTCTGAAATACCTAAAGTTACCTTATTTGTTTTTGTTTATTTTCTGTCCTCTGTCACTAAAACGAGAGCTCCCTGTGCATAGACACTTTTCTAACTTGTTTCCCACGGTGTACCTAACACTGAGAAAAGCACATGGCACATAGTAGATGCACAATAAATATTTATTGACTGACTGATTTCTCTAACACGACTGCTCCCTTACATCTTAGTTGTTGGGAAAAAAAATGGCTCCATAAGGTCACAGGTTGTTGGAGCCTCAAGGTTTAGTTTTCACTGTCTTGAACAATATAAAATAGCCTCCACCTGGGTGAGATTCCTTTTTCCTATCACCTGACCACCTGAGAACAAAGAAGGCTTTGCTAAGGGGTTTCATTAGTCAGATTTCATCTACCACTTATTTGGCTCACAAATCTTCTTCTGGAAAATGACCAAGTGCTACTATATATATACATATATATATATATATATATATATATATATATATATATGTATATATATAAAATCCATTCCTCTAAAACCTCATCATGCTGACAGTGCTACTCTGGATTGGACATATGAGTCAGAGGCAGAAGGGAAGAGGATGTCACACCCTGCTAATGGTGACACAGATTTGCTCATTATTTTCTTTGAGCTAGTGCTTCTTTCTGGTGTCTAGACAATCTGCAGTCTGGATTTGCCAGTGAAAGTATTTGACCTCCAGTCTTCAGTACCATACAGACAGTTGTAAATTATGTTGCATATTCCCCCAAATTTAGAATTTCTTTTCTCCTAGGTGTTCTCAGTGTGGCATATACTGCTGGCTACCTTCCCAATGGCCGTCCCCCACTTCTGCCTGACTTAGTTCATCCTCCTGTCTGCCATGTCCCTGGGGGTGGGGGAGCAAATTAATCCTGGTGGTTCCATTCTTCTGAGTTGAGATGTGGCTGGTTTTGGTAGGAGCATGTGAAGCAATTCAGGCCAGTGAGATGCAAGGAGAAACCTGCTGTGGGGCTTCTGGGTGTGGTTTCTTCGCCTTCAAGAAGGGACACATGAGAAGAAACTTTTCTGGGCTGGATGTTGTCATGTTTGTGGGTGATGGGTGGAGCTCCTGAAGCCATCTTGTGGTCATGAGGGAAAAGAGAAGGGTAGGGAGGAAGGACAGAAAACACCTGGCTGCCTGATGATGTTGTTAACCCACAAAATTAACCAAATCCTAGATTTTTTGTTATATGAACTAATCCATGTCCTCACATTTAAGCCATTTTTTGATTGAGTTTTCTGTTGTGATAAGCTGAAAGCATCATATCAGTATCTAGTAACTTCCCAACAAAAATGTCAGTTGAAATAAAGATATATCAGTTAACAAGTACTTACTAAATATCTACTATAGTCCATACACAATACATAATGGTATTGCCCCTCCAGGAACTTAGTCTAATTCAGTATTTCTCATCAAGAGACTTGAATTAGTTCCCAGGGAAGGGAGAGGAAAGGGAGGGAAGTTGTTAAAATAAGGATTCTTTGGCTCTACCATAGACTCACTAAATCATCACGTTGGAGCAGGCAGGGAGAGCAAGAGTATGGACCTTAGGCAACCTAAGGTCAGAGTTATTTGGTTGTTATTGAGAGAGAGAGAGTTAGGGTTAGGGTTAGGTGATTCTAATGTATTCCAAAGACTGAACAACACTGATTAGTTTAAAACTGGTCATGCAAATCAGTGAATGATGTCAGGCACGATGTATAATTGAAATACTACAGTGTGAAATATGAAATGTGAGCTCTCCAGTTCTGCAGACATTCAGAGCAGCTTGACAAGCTGGAAAGCAAGACAGACTGAGGGTAGAATACAGGCCCCACCACTTATCAACCAAGTGTTACAACGGCTTCATTTTTAACGGGGCCAACAAAGCCTGTTTTGCTGTGTGGTTGTGAGTTCTGAGATAACCAGTGAGAAGCATGTAGTAGGGGGTGGTGAAACCAACGCACACGGCTGCACCACAGCCCAGGGGCAGCAGGGCCCGGTGTACTCTCTCTTGGGGGGTGCTGTGGGCTGATGTCAAGATTGTATCTAGAAAGAGCAATAAAGAAGAAAGCTCCAGCCAGCAGAGGGACCAATGGAGCAGACTTGCCACCTCTGCTCATGCGCCAGTCTGTGGCTGCCTGTCAGGGGCTGGCCTCAATGTTATGGCTGTTTGTCACACTGAAGGAGGCCTCTGAGGAGGGCAGCGCCTATTGCTACGCAAATGTGTTTATTTGCCTGCGACCATGGAGACATTAAGTGACTTATACAAATGCTGGACTGTAGTTATTTCTTTTCCTTAATTTTTAAAGTTTATTTTAAAAAGTTAGTTTATAATTAGTGGCAAGCTTTCCTTTTTGAAATTTTTTTTTCATGCCTGAGATTTACTATTAACTGGAATATTCTTATTATTGCTCATTCATAATGCTTAGTAAAGCACCAAAGTTTGCTCTGTACATTTAGTTTTATTTGCATGATTCCTGTAAGATAAACAGCTTGTATTTTTTTCCCTATTGCCATTGCCATAAGGAAAGAGAATATTGTTGCCCAACTGACCTTTTTAAATCAACTCCTGGAAGAACAAACACACAAACATTTCTCAATTTTCTGACAGAGATTCCTGATGATACCATTATTCAATTCATCAGATCATCCAAAGGGTTAGAAACTGAGGCTTTCGCTAGTAACAGTGTGGCCACCCTGATTCTTTTAGTAAATAACAAAGCCTCACTGCTTTCTTAGTATGTTATATCACTGAGACCTATATCTAAATTTTAACTGTGAAAGAAAAGAAATAACTGAATATTCCAGGCTAGTCCAGATGGAGTCACTAACCACAGGAGGAAGGATTCCTAGGGAGCCTTTTTAGGGAGATATTTGGGCTTTACATAGATCATTGATTATGTAGCTGACAACTCAATCTGAACAGATTTTCCACAAACTCTGAGTTCTATTTTTCTGCCGTTCAGTGTGACTTACACCAGCTGTGCTGTAGCTGGCAGATCCGCTGGTACACGGAGCCTTTCACTTCCCTGCCTATTCTGTTCTTGTGAATAGAGCGCTAAATTTACTTAGGGGGTTCTGATAGCCATTTTGGCAACCTTTAATACTCGGAGACTAACATTTGAAAATTTAAACCCTTTTCTAGAACACGAAAAGGCATAACTGAAGGAAAAATGTCTACATTTTTATGAGATATATAAAATTTTATAAACTAGTTATATTCTCAATGTATAGAGTCCTACAAAAAAAACTAAAGTGAAGTTTTAGAGAATATTTTGATATCTCACAAAAAACTAATCTGTGGGTATGTGGGGAGCGATAAAATAAAAAAATAATATTTTCTGTAGTCTCTCCGTTCCTTATTTATAACCACCCTGGAAGATGGATTTTGGTAGCTGTAGAAGTCTCCATTGCTGAGTTTTATGCAGAGCTGAATACTCTAGGGTGTGAGGAAGGCAGTTGGAGTTTGGGGGGTGGGGAGGGGCACAGTCTAGAAAGAAGCAAGACCAAGCCCGATGGGGTTAGGCCAGCAAGGGGCCTGTACAGGAAGGGCCTGAGAAAGAGACAACTCCAAATAGTGGCACAGCCCAGAAGAGACTGGAGAAAGATTCTGGGTGTGGATCTTTTCCAGTGAAACTTTATGCATTCTGTGAGGCAAACTCCTAACGTTCAGTAGTATTTTCAATAAAACCGCAAAATTAATGATGTTCCTAGTGTGACTAGCTTGCTTTCTTATGGAGGCATGAAGGGTGGCAAGGGTTCCAACAGATTCCCTGTGCCAATGAGGGAAGGGTGGATGTCTAGGTCACACTTAGAGGTAAATCATATGAAAACTACAGCAGTAAATTGTTTTGATGATGTTTGGAGTTTCTATAGCATTTTCCAGCCCTCTTGAGATGCTTTCCCATATTACCTTGCTCTTTTGGGGTGTGTGTGAGTTTTTATGTGAGTCTCCAGAGGAAAGAATGCTGTACTTGAAGTCAGAAGACTTAGGTTAAAGTTCTGTCTCTACCACTTATTACCTTTAGCCTTTCTTAGTTTGCCCAGAAGAGAGCTTCTTCTCTGTCCTGTGGGGAAAATGACTCCTAACCTTCAAAACTGACTGAGGGGATCCATTTAAATAATGTATCTGGCATGCTTTGCAATGTCTGTAAGTGTGGTCTATGTGTGTTCTTAGAATTATTTGTAATTATTAGATGGTGTTAGGAGTTGTGTACCTCCAAAATTATGTATTGAAGTCTTAAAGCCCAGTACCTCAGAATGGGACCTTATTTGGAAATAGGGTCTTTGCAAATGTAATTAGTTAAGAAGAGGTGACACTGGAGTAGGGTGGGCCTCTAATTCAATATGACTGGTGTCCTTATATGAAGTCAGCTATATGAAGACAGAAACACACCATGTGAAGAATAGAGGCAGAGATTGGAGAGATGCATCTGCACATCAAGAAATTTCAATGATTGACTGTGGTCACCAGAAGCTAGTGAGAGACATGGAACAGATTCTCCCTTAGAGCCCTCAGAAGGAACCAATCCTGATGACACCTTGATTTTGGACTTACAGCCTCCAGAACCATGAGAAAATACATTTCTGTTGTTTTAAGCCACCCAGTTTGTGGTGCTATGTTATGGCAGCCCTGGGAAACTGATACAAATGGTAAATTGTTTGAGGGGAGTTCCTAGCCCAGGAAAAATGCAAGGAACTTATTATAACACTATCTTCCTTCTATTTAGTGTAAACATAACACTTTCATTTTATCCCCACAACTACCTTGTGGCATAAGTAAAATTTTTCTCAATTTAGGAGGAAACTGAGGCTTGGAGGCTATCAACAACTCAGCAGGGAAATATCTTTTTTTTAATTTTTATTACCTCACCTAAAGAAAAGACTTTACTAGAAAAAGTATAGAAGACAGAAACTAAAATACTCAAGTAGATGGCCAAATAGCCAAAGAAATCTTAAACCAAAAGAACAAATCTGGAGGAATAACACTCCCTGATTTTAAAATATGTTATAAAGCTATTGTAATAAATGCAGCATGGTATTGACATAAAAACAGATAGAAACCCTGGAAATAAACCCAGGTATTTATGGCCAATTGATTTTCTACAAAGGTGCCAAGAACACACACTGGGGAAAGAACAGTCAGTCTCTTCAATAAATGGTTAGCAGGGAAATGCACTTCTCTTTCTGCTACGTCACGGTAATTAGTGGCTTTTCCTGTTGTATTTGCACTTTTTTTCAGAGGAGTAAGGTATGTTTCTTACTATGTAACCTGTTTCCAGCATCATTGAATTTTCATCCCAGTCACCTGTTCCTGCTTGGCTCACATCTCTCCTTGGGGACCTAGAGGTCCTCTCTGAGGCTCAGTGGTTGGAGGGGATCCCTCTCTGCTCTAGAAAACCAGGACCAGACACAGTAGAGTTCTTACCCTTGAGCAGCAGCTCTTAGCTATGACCAGAATCCAGAGAGCCTCTTGGGGCAGGAGGGACTGATGGCATCCGGGCAGCCCCTGCCCTGACTGACTGCAGGAGGTCACCGTGGGTAATGTGAATTCCTGTGGCCATGCCCGCTTACAAAGTCTTGGCCATCACAGGTGGGGACAGTGAGAAGATGAAAGAGAGAGGGAATAAAAGGCTGTACTGTGGTTGATGGCAGCGCCACCCAATCTAACATGGCCTGACTGTAGACAGCTCAGCCAACAGAGTTTGTCTTCCTTTCTTAATGCATTGTAATGTGAAATATCTGTCTTCATCATGCAGCAACAAAAGCAATGCATCACAACATAATAAAATGTCTACCATGGTGCTAAGAAAAACCTTGAAAATGAATACTTTCAGACCTAGAATTCCATATACTACTCATAAGGAGAAATCATTAATCATTTATTATTTTTCCCATTTGACATACTGAAAGTTTTATGTATCTAAATTTTAAATACCGTTCTTTGGCTGTCAGCCAGATCCTCTTCTTCACAAAATGTACTCCTGAGAGAATTCTTGAGATATATATTGGCAATGACCCAGGCTGGACAACTCCTTAGTATAAAATAAGATTGTTTCCCTGCCTCTTTTTTGTTCAGGAAATTTGGAACTTTCTCCATGGGCAGCAGAAATTCGGGATTCGTTCTCTCTATAGACCTTCATATTGAATCTCAGATACTGCGATCGTTTAAGTTTGTGCTTTTCTCCTTTTGTATTCCAGCCATCCTTGCCCTCTTTCTGTCTCTGCTACACCATAGGAATGCTCCTGCCTCAGACACTTTGCCCGGCCTCCAGATGTCCACATGGCCAAACCCCTCATTTCCTGCTCTTGGCTCAAATGCCAACTTCTCAATGAGGCCTGCTCTGACACACATCTGTCTAACAACATGTGTCCTTCCCTCCTGCTAGAATGAAAGTTCCATGAGGGCAGGGATCTCTCTCTCTTTTGTTCGCTGATGATGACTCTTCAAGTGCTTGGCACAGTGCCTGGCACATAGTAGGTGCTTAATAAATATTTGTTAAGTGACTAAATGGCAATAACCAGATGTTGAAGACCAAACAATCTTAAGGATGAAAGAGACCTTAGAAAATATTTGATTCCATGGTGAGAAACATTTCCTGCCTCATCCCCAGGATTGTCAATTGAAGAAAAAGATTTATGAGCAGAATTTGTTTTCCATTAAAAATTATTAATAAATCCCAGGGGAGAATAATGTACATTCTTAAATCTTAGCCACCTGCTTCATTACATGGAAGAATGTTGATGAGAAATTGTGGGCAGAGTTGAGAAATAGCAAGTGTGCATCACTGATCACTTGAAACCCCCACTCCATTTTATAGAGGGGGAGGACATTGCTCAGAGAAGAAAAGAAATTTTATTTTTCTCAAGGTTGCATAGCTGATTAGAGGCAGATTCAAGAGTAAACCTGAGATGCCCTGGCCTCTGTTCAGTGCTCCATCCACCAGCAGAAGACAAAGAATCCAAAAAAAGGCTTTGGTGCTTTTCTGCTTGATTAGGCTTAAATGAGCATTGGACATGACACACTGTCATAAAATCGGTAGATGTCTGCTCATTGTGAATTGAACAAATGTGGAAATCAGAATTATTTATTGCCTTTGATATAATGTCACCATATTTGTCCTATCAATGACTACAAACATCCTACCTCTCCTGTCCCATGGATTATTAGTATGATCTAACATTTAACAAGTATAATAATGTGTGAACATTGCTCTAACTGCCTGAGTCCAAGAAGGGCTCAGTAATCACACCCAATCAGCTTGCATTTAAATGTGTATCTCTCTAGCCTGACCTTTTTCAGAGGCTAGGATTGCCTCTTTTGTTGCTGGATTTTTACATTTTGAGTTGTTATTCTTTGTTGATAGTGTTACCTATAAATATACCCATATAGGTTAAGCCTCTGAAAACATGTAATAAATATTCAGGCCGTTTTATGAGTTGATAATGACTTTCACTTAAGTACCCTGTTTGCATTGCAACACATTTATTGTCACCCATGAATACTATAAGTCGAAGAGTGAAGTTAATTTTAAAACCATTGTTCTTTGTGTTTATTTTATTGGATTAAATATGTGAATTCAAAATGTCTGTGCCAATAATTGAAATGCCTAAATGCCATTTTGGTTTATAAACAGCTACCCAGAAATCTACTTCTTTAAACAGAGTTCTAATGATTCAGTTGTTCCACTATTACTCTCCATTGAATCTGCCAACTACAGTTTATCAAGAATATTAAAATGTACCATGATAGGCATCTGCAGGGGTATCAAAAATCATAAGGTCATAGAGCCTCTGCGTTTAGGGAGCTTGCAGTCTGCTCTGAGAGATTAGAGTCAAAAAGAGAACTAACCCTCTCAGGTAGTAAATTAAAAGTTCTAGATATGTGGCTTAGATAGTGACAAGGGATAAGGGAGAGATGAAAGTAGAAATAAATGCTAGGGCCAGATAGTCTTCATCATGCTTTCGCTTCGAATTATAGATTATTTCTTTTTCTTTGTCTTAATTTTAGTTTCTCTGGAATCCAAGAAATCCAAAAAGTTTTCTTGGACTTCTTAAGTTTTTAACTATCTTTATCTTCCAAGAATTTATTCTCTCATCTCCTGGGATGTAGGTCAACAGCTTGGGCTAAAGAAATCCACTTGCATTCATAATGGAATTTGGCAGATCAGAAGAATTATTTTTACTTTCCATTTGTCTAGTGGAGAGCCAGGTAGGAACAAGTTTCCCTTTTCTCCTTGATAAGATAAGGTTAGCTAATAGGTCTATTTAGAATAATTATTTTGTGCATACCACATTGATTGTCCTTAACAGCAAAAATTCATCTATCCAAATAAAAGAAAAAAAGAAAAAGAAAATATCTCATCTATATAAATGTCATAGTTTTTAAACATTTAAAAAAATCCTTTCCTCATGTTTGGTTCCATTTTTTTCTAAATTATAGATTCATAGTCACATAAACAAATACAAGTTATGGGGACAATAAAAAGAAGGCTGAAATACTGTGAACTATTTGGACTGTATTAAATTTAATTGACTAAAGAACAGGGAAATTCTTAATTGAGAAAATAGTGCAATAAAGATAAGTAAATTTAAAATGTCATCATCTTCATTTTTCTCAAGGTTAATGGTAATTTAAAAAAAAATTAAAGTCCAATATGTATTTAGATTTTTCTCTTCACATTGACTCATTTCACTTATTTAGTCATTTTTCTTCTGTGGTCATGATGCATATTTTAGAATCAGAATTATTTTAAAGCTGCAGTGAACCCTAGAGAGTTTCTAATTCAATCTCTTCATTTCACAAATTTAAGAACTAAAGCCAAGAGATATTATAGGACTGAATGAGGTCACACAGCAAATTAAGAGAAGGGCTGAGACTAAATCCCAACTGCCCTGAAGACATTACTGGAAGCATTAGACCAAATCTTGCCTCGACATACAAAATAGAAAACAACTCAAATTAATATGCAATGCTTCTGTAATACCACCTTTACAAACTGTAATTCTAGGATATTTGGGGCAATGTGCATGTATCAGTAGTATGTCATTATATTTCCCAGTGCCCAGACTTGTCCTTCTTCTGTAGACCTTCCCTGGATGGGCTCCAGGAATGCTACTGTAAATAGCAGAAACAAAATTTTCTAAAGATTAATTAAATATATTTCAAAATTTCCTGTGTTTTTATCACAAAATATTAACATATTTTCTTGGCTTATGTTGAAGTCATAGTTAGCTATCTGTGATATTGTTGAATGTCACTCATTGCCTAGGTGGTATTACTTTACCCATAAATCTACCGGAATCTGCTGAAGTTATTTAAAGTGAAGGCAATAAAATCTGTTTGCTCAGTCCATCAGAAAAGAATATATTTGAGCAGGTTGTCTTTCTGAGATGGTTTAGCATCTGCTGAAAGCAGAGAACTTAACTTAAAGGTCTCATTCAGGCACTTTAACCTCTGAGTGAATCATTAAATGGAGTTAATAGGTAAAACTAGCTATAATTTAAAAACTTACTTGTCAACATACTCAATTAGATCTGTAGAATTCTTGGTTGACATTTTGGCTGGAAGTGCTGGAGGTGATGTTACCTAAAACAAAGGTCAAGATTAAACAAAGATTAAAATATATCATTTACTACTTTATAGGTTATTCTCTCATTTTTTTTTTTTACAGTGCTTATCCTTGTCATTTCTGCCTTGTGCATCAGGCTCATGGAAATCAATCATATATAAACAAAACTGATAATTTATACAGCTGTCTCTTCCTAGCATATAATTTTTTTCCTTTATGTATATATTTTAAATTATTCTATCTTCTATAATTCTCATGCCCAAATTATACTGTTAGGTTTAAATTTTTTTCAGAATATTACAGGGGTACAAATGTTTTCATTACATGACTTGCTTTTGTGCAGTTTGAATCAAAGTTACATTGTGCCCATCACCAAGATACCATGCA